>VNKF01014267.1:5612-26430 GCA_008044355.1 Drosophila lacteicornis
GGGGGGGGGAGATAGCGGCGATTGCACTTATTACAGGAGGGGGCGTTGCTTAAAAGGGTTGTCAAGATTAGCATTTCCGTGTAAGTGGCAACATGGAATGGTAATTATCATTAAAGGTATATTGGGGGAACAGTAATTGATTAAGGCCTTTTAATGGCATTAGTTCGGATTTGAAAACTAAAATATAAAATTTAATATTTATTTTTTTAAAGGTTCTAAATCAATATAGGAATTATTCATTTATAAATCAATCTGTGTATCTAGCTTCTTATGAGCCATAGCACATTCATCCTAAGCAATATTTGAAAGATTCAGCCTTATGGGCCCTGGTGAAATGTTTTGTAATATTTTATATTTTAAGTAATCTAAGGCTAAGGATCAATCTATTACAAATTACAGAAATTAATATTAATTTATAAATTGGTCAGTCTATTCAAAACTTTAGCTTATGAGCCATAGTACATTCATCCCAAGCAAAATTTGAAAGATTCAGCCTTATGGACCATAAAACATTCATCCCTGTTGAAATGTTTTGTAATTTTTTTATATTTTAAGTAATCTAAGATTAAGGATCAATCTAATACAAATTACAGAAATTAATATTAATTTATAAATTCGTCAGTCTATTCAGAACTTTAGCTTATGAGCCATAGTACATTCATCCCAAGCAAAATTTGAAAGATTCAGCCTTATGGGCCATAAAACATTCATCCCTGTTGAAATGATTTGTAATTTTTTATATTTTAAGTAATCTACGTTTAAGGATAATTTGTAATATTACAGAAATTAATATTAATTTATAAATTCGTCAGTCTATTCAGAACTTTAGCTTATGAGCCAAAGTACATTCATCCCAAGCAAGATGCCTATATTTCTATATTCAGTAAGTAAACTATTATCTTAAAAATCGAAATATTAAATTACTAAATTTCAATCAAATCTAATACAAATTACAGAAATTCTTATTAATTTATAAATTAATTTATAAATAATTATATTTCTATATTCAGTAAGCAAACTATTATCTCATACATCTAAATATTAAATTCATAAATTTCAATTAAAGTCCTAAATAAAATTATTGACCCACTTAAAGCTAAAATGTTTGCTCAACTTTTGAGCAACGACAAAAGCCAAAAATCTTTGATTGATTTCACTCAACTTAAACTAACGCTGCGTACTTATTTTTTGGCTTGCGAATTTATTATTCGAAGCTGGACAATTTATATCGTCCAATCGAGGTTTTCTGGGTCGTCATTTATCAAACTCTCGAAAGATAGGCGCATGGACCAAGAGTACACTTAAGCACTTGCCTTTTTTTTTGTTGCTCTTTTTGTAATTAGTTCGCCAAATCATTTATCAATCAACCAGCGGTAATGTGTCAAGTCAAAAGTAAAAAACTATAACCAATGGACAAAAAATATAACAAACAACAAACTATACGAAAAAAAAAAAAAAACTTCAAGAAACTGTGAACGACCGCACACCAAAAGCACTTGACAAGTGTGCCAAAAAAAAAAAAACAGCAACAACGACAAGGTCGCCACTTGTGAGCGGCCCCGCTTCAAGCCACCCCCTCAAGCCCACCGACAATTGGCTTACAATTGGTCTTGTAAAGCAACCGAAAAAGTACTAAGTAAATCAAACGTCAAGTGGCCAGCAGCAACCAAAAAAAAAAAAAAAAAAACGAATTAAAACTACAACAAAAAATGGAAAACCTAAAAAGAAGGTAAAATAAGAAGAAGAAAAAAACGCGTAGAACAAACACGTCACGGCAATTAAAAGCCAAAGAAATACAAGAAATTCATTGAAACGGGGGACAAAAAAAATGCCAAGCCACTGATGTTGTTGTTATGTCAATTGACCAATGGTTTGGTAAAAAAATTTAAAAAAAAAACAGAGAAAAATTCGAAAAATATCGACAGTCAGAAGAAGAAGCCTTCGAGCCGCAGAATTTCATCGGTTCTTGGCACTTGGCCCGAAAATAAATGGCCAAAACGAACAGCTGCCAGTGATGGCCACGTGAGGTGTGAGTCGGGAATTAAAAATTATAAATATTAGTTAACTTATACCCATACAAATTTCAAATTGCAAACATAAAGAGCTAAGATTTGAAGGCTCTGAAAAAATAGTAATTCAGGGGTGGCTTAAAATTATTAGGCATTTACATAAGCATAATTTTTGTACCAATAATTAAGTCATTATTCTCTTATTAATTAAAGGGATAAATGAATAGAACATTAATATTTTTCTGATACATACTTATATATATATTTTCATATTGAATCATTGAATAGAACATTAATATTTTTCTGATATATACTCATATATATTTTTTTATATTTTTATTTTGTTAATTATTATTATTTGGATTTAGTCTCTAAACAAATGTAAAAATCACGCAACTCACTCTACCATCTCTGTCGATCTCCGCAATTATGCCCTTTCCTGACCACAGACGTGGACACTCTGCATGCCAAATGCCGCCTGGCTACCGGAATCGACCAGGAGGAGAGTGCGGGCAAACTTTTCCACTTTGCAACTATTTCAAAAGTGAAACGAAACTTGTGGCCCACTTAGTCTGCCTTTCATATACACATTTATATACATATTTATGCCCCGGTGATTGCAGTGTACGAAGAGTATATTGAAATGGCAAAAGGTAAGAAGTTCTTGGGGTTAAAAAATATTTTATTTTATTTATTGATTGAAGACAAGAGCTTTGACAATCATTTTGATCGTTCCCAAAGTATTCCCCCATTTTTTTAGGCTGCCAGCACAGGGTATTTCGTGGTCGAGATCCTGTCTCATTCGCTTTTTCTCTATATAAGTATATATGTATATGTATATATATATATTTTTACTGGTATTCCCTCTGTCAACGCCTGGGCTTGAGTCTGCGTCCGTCGGTCGTCGATTTCCAATGCGGTTCGTGTCTTTGCCTGCTGCATGATTTATGATTCCTGCCCCAAAAAGTATTTGTGGACCCTTCCCTCCCGGCTAGAGTCCGAAATGAGAATATCCGAATCAGAGCAGAGTCCGGAGTCAGTGGCAGAGTCACAGCCAGAAGCGTTCAAAGTTGTCTACTCAAATCATTTTAATTGAAAATTACACATGAGCGAAGCCAAGGAACTGCCAAAAAAATCGGGCATTTTGCTGATTTTGACAAGGCGAATTTGGAAAGTACTTTCAAAAAGATTTTGGCTGTTTAAAAATATTATATATTAAATATATTTAATGTGTATAAATGAAAAACCCTCATAATTAACTGAAGTTAAATGTTGAAGGAATGCATTTTATATATTAAATATAGTAAAATTAAATTAAAATAGTTAGGAAATGGAAATATTTTAATATATTACAAAGGGTGTATTACCCATTTATTCTTCAACTAATTTCAACTGATACTTTCAGTTTATGGCTTCCAAATGCAGGTAAATCACTAAAATTCACTGAAATCCTACAGCTCGAAATATTACCTAAAATTCTCCCATTCAAACTCCACTAGTTAACAAAGAGATCCCGAAAAATAATGCCATTTCCTAGGGCAGAGGAATGTATCCAAGCAAAGAGAGATGCCGCCGCCGCCGCCGCCAAATGGATCCAAGGGCAGGCATGGTGATGTGGACTTTTAGCTCAGCACATGTCCTTGGGCGGTGAACCTCCTGATGCCCCATACCCCCGCTCCTCCCAGCAAAGGATTCGCGGGCTTGGCCAGGACCTTGGTTCAGTTTCAGTTCCTCTCTCCACTCTCTTCCTCTCAGCTGAGCTTGGTTTTTGGCCTGGCACATGGCACGTTTTGTCCGTACCGGAAATGTCCATTCACTTGCATATTAACAAAGTTCCGTACACTCACACAGCGCTCCCTGTTGCCCTTTGGTCTATGCATATATGCACTGAGAGAAATGGGGTGCTGTAAATTATATTTACAAGTCGAAGAGAATGAATATCCAATCGGAATCGAATAAAACAGCAATTAAAAGCGCTAACTCAAGGGGTTATGACACTACTTTGTAGTATTTATTAATTTGGGAAATTATCGGTGGCTCATCTGATTAAAAAAAATATAAATATATATTTAAAATAAGTGGAAAGTTAAACTAAAAGTATATTTTAAAAAATAATATATAGAAAATAAAAACGATTATGTATATTTAGAAGTTTTTCAACACAACTGTGACCATGGCCTCTTTATCGAAAAAAAAAACTCATATGAACACTATTTTCAGTTGTTTCTTTCTGTACTTTAAGGAAATGAACATAATGTAGTGCCATAACTAAATGCTATTTTATTAAAATTAACCTTAATAAATAAATAAATGTAATATAATATTTTATTATTAAAATATAGTCAGTTGAAATTAAATAAAAATAATTTAAAGTTTATTGTCCGATCTAATAGTAAGAACCTAAGTAACGATTAAAATCATGTTTATTTTAATTGTTTTTATTAAAAGTTTAATAAGGTGTAGTGCTATGACACTGCACCATAATTAAATACAAAACAGCTAAAAGTGTTTATTATTATTTTTATTTAAATTGTAACAAAAATTATGATTTTGCGAGTGTATGCTTGGCAGTACTTAATAAACTCCCCAGAGAGCGGCCCGGGTGGATGGACGTCCAACGAGAAGGCCAACCAAGTTGGTCGTACATCATAGAGTCCTTCCTATATCCTTGCCAGGGCCGCCTGCTGCGGCTGCTTGGCTGGCTGGCTGGCTGGCTGACTGGCTGGCACGGGGGCTTGGGGTAAAACAGGAAAGTATTTCGAAGGCACCGGAAACAGGAAGCAAGCAATAATTCAAATGAATTTCAAATCAAATCATTACAAAACATTTACAAAGTATGCGCCGAAGCGCTGCACAAAACCGCACAAGAGCCAAGTGCCAAGTGCCAAGAGCCAGGCCAGGACTTTGTAAGGATGGAGGCGAAGGCGGTCCGACTTTGACTTTTGCAAACTGCAGGTGGGCACAGGGAGCCAGCCAGGGAGCCAGGGAGCCTCAACCTCCTGCAATGACTCGGCCTTGCAGTGATTAATTTCTATTATTATGACACTGATTAGGTCCACTTACAGGCTCATTACAGTCATGAGCACATAATGCACAGCCAGGACACGTGACGGTGATTTAGGGGGCGCGAAATGTGCCCCGCAGAAAGGGGGGAAGCCCGGAGAAATGGTGCGGCTTCGGGGACTCCCCTGGCGGCCGTCGGTAGACATTTATCAAGACATTGACCGCCGCATGCAGCGCCAACTGGGGACCGTTTGTCTTGCACTTGACCAGGGGCTCACCAGGGGGCTCTAAAGAGGGGGACACGGACAAGGACTTGGACTAGGACGGGGACAGGAATAGGAACAGGAACAGGAACAGGAACAGGCACAGGTACAGGCAGAGGGACAAAGAGGCCACACCTAAGCACCGTCAAAGGCCCTGAACATGAACACCAGTTGGCCCATAAATTAGAGCCACCGACCTAGGCACTGCCCTACACAAATTTTAGGTTTAGCAATCAACTTTGCGGCGAGGCGAGAAGTTAACCTGGGATATACTCTCAAACTATGCTACTGGAAGGGTATAAATCGTGTATTAACTTTACTAAGACTGCTAGCTGTTCAATTAAAATTATTCAGTATTATTTAAAGCTACTGGAGATTATAAAACACCTTCTCGAGTGTCTACAAATTTGCAAGTTTCAAAAAAACCAGATCAACACATCACAAATTTAACCTGCGGTTACTGTGCCAGCGGTTTAGCAAATAGCCGCTTAACTCGACATTAAAAGAACGCCCTTTTATTACTGCATGCCCTTTTAAGACCATGTTATCATTTAACCTTCGGTTAATGTTCCAGTTAAAAAATTGGAATGGTATCTACATCCAATTCTAGCTGATAATTAAAAATGTATCCCTTAACTAGACATTGAGGGACTGCAATTTGTTGGCAGTCCAGGTTATAATATAACCTTCGGTTAGGCAGTCTGAATTGTGTTCACGGTTAGTTCTGACTGAGAGCATTTGGTTCCTGAACTCTTTCATTATTGTATACACTTACCAGTTCATGTTATCTTTTAACCTTCGGCTAACAAGCCAACAGTTAAGAAGTCTGAATTGTATTCATGGTCGGTTCTGATTCCGATATAGGTAAATGGATCTATAATTCGATTATATAAAATATAATATAAATATAAAATATATAAATATATATATATATATATATATAAATGTATTTTACAAACCACTTAACCTTCGGTTAATAAGCCAACAGTTAAGAATTTCGAACTTTACTCATTTTTTTCTCTGCATTTATCTTACGCAGAAGAAAGAGCCCTAACCAAAAGAAAATACCCATTGTTGCACAGTGTAATTGCTTTCAATTATATTTTAAATAAATAAATTATGTTGCCTTCTCGCATACTAATAGTAATCATTAAAAAAAAAAAATTTGCTTGGCCTCGAGAAAAAAAAAATAGAAATTTATCTAGCTAGGAGGAGGGTGGGCGAGTGGTTCACCTTTCCCTCTCAACCTCAACCTCAACCTCAACCTCAGCCGCGATTGGGCCGCACGACCATCACCTGGGCCTTGTTCTTGTTCCTGCCCCCCTTGTTGCCGCGCCGACGACGCCGCTGGATCTGGTTGTTGTTGTTGTTGACGCTGCCACGCCTCTTGTTGACCCGACGCCTATTGCCGGCGGGCACGCGCCGCCTATTAACCTGGCCCGGACGCCGCCGGCTGGCCACCGCCTGACCCACGATCTGCGGCAAGAGATCCGCAATCGGCGAGGAGCCATAGATGGCCTGGTTAATGGCCGCGTTGGTGGCCGACGTCGATGAGGAGGAGGAGGACGAGGACGTGCCCGAGTTGCCAAGATTCACGTAGATGGCTCCGTTCGTGGTCGTGGTCACCAGGCCAGTGCCAGTGCCAGCGGTACCAGTAGTCGTCGTAGTTCCAGTCACCAGGGAGGTGCCCGTGGCGGTGCCGGTTGATGAGCTCGGACGCAGTTGCTCCAGCATGTCCTGCTTGTTCGTTATATACTGATTGAGGGCCGAGTTGAGGCCGGTGTTGGAGCTGGTGCTGCTGCTGCTGCTGCTGGTGAGTCCCGAGGCCAGGAACCTCAGCTGCCCGTTTGCGTTGCCGTCCTTCACATAGATGCCAGCCAGCCGCGACAGATCCTGCTGCTGCTGATCCTTCTCCTGCGGCACCTGGACCACCTGGGCAGCCTGGGAGCAGCTTCCCAGCAGCAGAGAGAGCGCCAATATTGCGTAGATCATTGCACTGCCGGCGGAGGGTGATGAGTGTGTGGCGTTGTCCAGATCCCCGGCACTTTTATAGTTCACCGCCAGAAACCATGACCATGAGTTGACGGAAATCGATGAATCGATTGTGTCTGGAGCCGCTTTCTTTTAGCCAGAATGCGTGCTATGCCAATATGATTTTCATTTATTTTTCGGCATTTTTTTTTGGCATTTTTTTTGCGCTTTTAGAAAGCCTTTCTCGCCTGGCATTTGCCTTCGGGGCTGGATAGTTGGCCGAAGCGTGTCAAGAAGTGCTCATACTTATGGGCCATTGTTTGCTTTTGGCCACAGATCGTGGACCTCAAGTGGTCACAGCCATTTGAAGCCGGAGTCAGTGGCAGGCAGTTCGCAGAACTCTCGGCACTTTAATTAAAATTTAAAATCAGCCACAGAAACAGAAACAGAAACAGAGACGTGGATACAGGGGTACAGAGGGGTTTTTTTGGGGCACAGTGGCTGGGTTTTGGTACACCTTTTGCAATATTTCATGGGACTTTTCATTTGGAATCTAATTTATATTTTTTTTTTTTTAATTGCTGAGTTTTTAGGTTCCCCATAATAATTAAAAATAATACATAGTGAGCTAGAATAGAAGAAACACTCAAAAAACTAAAACTAAAGACCTCTAAAAAATCAGATTCTTACATAAATTTTATAAATTCTTTCCAGAAACATTAATTGCCAATAATATATGTACATGTATTTAATCTTAGCTTTTACTAACACAAAAAGCCGCTTGAAAATTCTTATTTTTTAAGAGATAATATTCCCGAACAATACAAAGTTGAACCCATCATCTGCCTTAGCACTTTCCCACCCTCAACTCCCCATGGAAAATTGCATATTTTCTTCTATTTTTTTTTTTTCTCGTTTTTCCCCGTTCCCAACCCCACTGTGAGATTGTGCATTCGGAATGGTTTCCATCATTTTGGCGCCAGTGTGCCGCAGATGGCGCCCCCTGGTGGGGCATACACAACCGGAGCAGGGCTCCCACTCCCGATTTAACCCACTGCCGCCCCCGATTTAACCCCCGAGTGCCGCCGCCCAGCCTCATTTCATTCTATTGCCGCTGCGCTGCTGGTTGCTTCTCAATTTTTCGCCTAAGTTGGCCAACCGACAGTTTTGGAGCCGAATGCCTGGCGGGGGCTGTTGAAATAATTTTCACTTACGCTGCCACACACACACACACACACACTAATACATGCACACATGCGATACACAGGGAAAAAATCGGGGAGGAAGTTTGTTTGGGAGAAAGAAATACTGAACGCACTAATGTTTTTACTAGATTTTTGTGCTTAAAACTTAATTATTGGTAAAGTATATTATGATTTCTTATGATGTTTAAAAAAATTATTATTACTATAAATACGGCTCGAAAGACTAAAATAAAATAATTTAAAAAGTACAGCACTCCATAGGGAATTCTAGATTTTAAAGCAATGAAAGCGATATAAAGCAGAGATTATTTATCAATATGTAGAATAAACGCACTAAGAATAAGGTTTTTACTAGATTTTTGTGCTTAAAACTTAATTATTGTTAAAGTATATTATGATTTCTTAAATATGTTTGCATATTTCCTAAAATTATTATGTTTAAAATAAGTATTATTACTAGAAATACGGCTCGAAAGACTAAATGGTTTGATAAAATAAAAAAATAGGGAACTCTAGATTTAAAAGCGATATAAAGCAGGTATTATTTATCAATATGTAGAATAAATAGAAATTTCTATATTTTTTATGCTACTTTTTTTCTGCGTGTAACACCCACACACAGCCAGGCAGAGGAGACACGTACGAGTGTCGCTCACTGTTCGCGGTTCGTCGTTTACTTGGCAATGCAATTACAGGCGCTAACCGCGCGTGAAAACAGCAACAGAGACAACAACAACAACCAGAATAACAACAAAAGCAAGGAGGAGCAGAAGAAGGACCAAACTATGCACACATCGAATTTGAAAATATCCTTAAAAAAGAATTTTTGAAAAAAAAGGGGAAGAAAACTAACCCACATCATTCGAAATATGTTTGTATCTTTCCAAGACAGAAAGGGAGAAATAAAATATAAATAAAGTGAACTCAATGAATTTAATATAAAAAAAAAAAACATATTTTTAATTATATATAAAAAAAAGGTTATAAACAAAAAAATGCAAGTCAAAATCCAATTTAGAAAGAGCACCAAAATATTAAAAAAGCAAAAGAAAGCCGAGTTCCCCAAGGACCTTCAGCCAGAGTATAACGATACTCGCTGATAGAGTTTTGCCAGCTCCTTCGTCTTCTTCTTACCGCACTGAATGCACCTCCTGATTTACCCCCACGCGTTTCCGAATTTCCCCCATACCATTTCCCATTTCCCGTGGCTCTGTCACTGAGCGGCTTAAAGCGACGCAATGACAATTAACAACAGGCGACAAAAACGACGACGAAAGAAGGTGAGAAAGGTGGAGAAAGCTGGGGAAAGCAGGGAAACTCAGGGAGCCAAGGGGTGTCGGGTGGGTTTGTTAGAGGGGGCAGAGTGCCATATCAATGACAGCTCCAGACGCCCCAGCAAAATGGAGGAGGAACAGGAGTCAGAGCCAGAGCCAGAGCCAGGATTAGGGATGCCAGAGAAAGTCGATATATATTTTTTCAGAAAGTCCTTGGTGGGCAGATATTTTAAAAAAATTACTCTTAAATCTATGAATTTATTTACAATTATGAATTTGTTATTTAGATATATGTAAATAAAATAAAATATAACTTAAGGCTTTGATAAATTACAAAATAATTTCAAAATACAGTTATTTCTATAATAAATCCATATTTTTGTGTATTTCAAGGATAAAGTTAAATCTTTGTTCATTTCCAAGGACCTTACGATATTTCTACAATTATAAGAGCGCGATATATATCGATATACATCCCTAGACAGGATTCGCAGCTAGAGATAAGATCCTCCTTCTTGTCCCCGCTTCCTGCCAGGACACCCACCTGCCCAACACACTTACGCATATTAACAGGCTTGAATTTTTGCAGTTTTTCCCCCAGAGATTTCCCTCCTTCATTTTCATTTCCAAGTGCAATTGAAGTGCAAAATGCGTTTGGCAATAGAATTGCCAGCTAAAGTTTTCCCAAGCCCACCAGCCACCATCCTCAAGCCACGAATTTCCACCACAATACAAAACTCGCTGCTGCAGTTTTTCCTCTACTCAATTTTTATTTGCTTCAGTTCGGTTTGGTTTTTGAAGTAAAAATGCTTTTTTTTTTTTTTTTTTTTTTTTTGTATTCTGTAAGCGAAATTTCAATGACATTTTAATGGAAATTGCAAATGAATGAATGAAGAAGTCCGGGGGCTTGGGAAAATAGGGGAATCGCGGCAGCGGCGGCGGTGAGGATAAAAACTTGCATAATTGATGCCAAACTCTTGAATATCTTGGTTAACTATGCAAGGAAAAGTCCATCACTAAAAGGAGTGGAAAGGCATTTGGGACAAATGCCAAATGGATATTCCGAAAAAAAGAAAAACTATATTTAGAGGAACTATATAAATTAAATTTTAAGCTTGGAGCGAGGAAAAAGGGGTAAAAAAGTTGAGAAAAATTGTAAGCTAACAAAAATGCCTTACTTTTACTTAAATACAAATAATAAATATAAAACAAATATTTTTGTGCCCTTAAAGTATATTTAAATATTTCTTTTTCGAGGTAAATTTGAAAAATAATTAACTCATAGCTCAAACTTAGTTTTCCCCTGAAATTTCTTCGAAAAAAACATCCCCCAAACTCCACTCGATCTTCAAAGAAACCAAGGCCCCCATTGTCTGCGGAAATGCTCAAATCTGGCCATCAGATTGTTGTCAACATGGTCTCGCACGTGATATCAATGCATTAACGGAAGTGTTTCAATTGTTTAATCCCGAAATAGCCGCGGAAATGTAACAGACTTCTGGCTAAAGATCAATAATCGTCGCCCCCCGTCGTCGTAAAGGTACTGTGTATGGGGGGGGGGGAGTCCCCCTGGAAAATTGGGGAAAACATTGAAAAATGTTGCCCCCGTGGAAAACCCAAAATGACAAACAGACGCGGCAAATAAATAACGAGAAATGTTATGTGTAGGGGGCGGCCGGATCACTCTCTCTTTTTCCCTTCCCCACCAACTTTGCCCACTTAAGAGCCCCGAACAAATTAACACGAAGGCAAAAAGTTCAGAGAAGATATGGAGCTTCGGGGGTATCTATTTTAAGACTCGGCGGGGCCCAGACAATTCGGTGGCCTGATCTCCAGCGTATCCAGCCCCAGTCTGAGGCATCCATGTAGCACCTTTATTAATTGCAGCTGACGACGAGACGAGCGTTTGACATTTTTAATGCGAAAAATCCCAGGAGCCGAGGGAAATCGTTGGAAAACGGAAGGAGGGCAGTGTGCACTCAGAGAAAATGTGCCAAGATATAATCTCCAAATAATATATATCTATATCTATATATATCTATATTCAAATTTCAAGCTAGATATCTGTTTTCTGTATGCATTGTTACTTAAAATATTTTGCATCTCTTCCAAAACAATTAATTTTGTAGCTCTTCTCATTTTAATGTTCCATTAAATTATTGTTAAATGCCTACTCAGGGTTTTACAGGGTTTCTTTTTTATTTCCAGTGCATGGAGCCAATCCAAAGTCCCGTTTTAAGTCTGAGGGAACATTTGTACATCTATTTTTATAAACAAAATGCCACAACGTCTCTCCCCAAACGTAGGCTGGAAATTCTTTTGACTTAATCTATTTTGGTTGCCGACCAGACATCGGCCGAGGCTATAGCAGATATATATATATATATATATATATATATATACCCATCGGCAGACAGCGGATTGCAGACTGCAGACTGCAGACTGCAGACTGAAGACTGAAGAGAAGACAGACAGCTGACGCCATTCCTGGTGCAAAGTCGAATGTGGGGAAGATCTGGGCTGGGAATTGAGATCGGGGATCATTATGTTGAAATATTTAAGAAAATACATTACTAATTTCTAAAAAGAATTAAATAAAAAATGTTTATACATATTTTCTAAATTAAATATATTTTTACATAAATTAAATAACAAGCAATAATTAATAGAAGAAGTGGGGTGGCATCTGAAAGAGTGTTCGAGTCCCTCCTGAGCCTAATGAAACCCTACAAAAACTCAAACACTTGAGACCCTAGAACTGAGGACTCTGGGCCAGAGATCCCTGAAACTAAGGACACTCTGGAGTGGGTCCTCCGATGACAGATGCAGGCAGGACCGATTGCAATTAGGAACCAGAGAGAGAAAGATATAGAGTAAGTACTTCCAGATGACCATGCGAAAGGGGCCCATAAATTAGACCAGGGCCCCAGGGCGTAACCCAAACATCCAAAACATGAAAATCAAATTTCCTTTTCTTCTTTTTGACCACTTCAAACTCTCGGATTCTGGCGCCTTAAAAAATGAGAGAGGCGGTCGGCGGCCTGGGGTCCTGCCTGCATTTGTCATCCGAAATGCGAGTTTTATGTAAATCAATGACCAGCACTCGAAACTCATGGCAGATAGAGTGCTTGGATTTCCACAAGGAAGGATAATGACAGGCACCGCTCATGTCGCTGTCATTCGGAGAGTTTCTCCCGATTTGGTCGTAATTCGAGCTGCAACTTCTTCGTTTTTTTTCCTTTTCCAATTTCTTCTAGTTTCTTTGAATTTGCGCCGCAAAGTTCTTGTTTATTTGTTTTGTCAACATTTCTGATTTTTTCGGTTTTCTTTATTTTTTTCCGAAGTTGTCTTGGGTTTCGTCGGGGTCTTTGGGTTTTCCGTTGAAAGTTTCAGATTCGTTTTTTTTTTTTTTTTAAATCAGGTAATGCAACTCAATCAAAGAATTCTTTCAACTTGTGTGGCTTTTCTCACACACATTTTTCACGCTAAGCGATCGGAGCTCTTTATTGGCTTTTGAAAAAATCACCCGCTGGGATCCTAGGCCCTTCATTTGTCATCCTCTCTGAGGTTTTTTTTTTAAATAATTTTTAAAGGACAGGGAACACTGGCCACACTAGTTCTTAACCTTTCAAAAATATTTTGAGCCATTTTATTTATTTTAAAAGTATATAAATATTTATTTCTAAGACAAATACTTTTTAAAATTAATATTTAAACAAGGTCTTATAAATAAAAGCAAATGAGAGAAGGTTGAAGACCTTGAAAGTGAATTTGTATTAATTTAATTCTATATTTTTCACAATCTTTTAAATAAAATTCATAAAAAATATAAGAGCCATTTAATTTATTTTTAAAAACAAGCACTTGTTAAATAAATATTTAAGTATAATTGCAAGGCTTTGAAATAAGGTTGAACGAGTTTTGATAGACTTTTAACCATTTATTTCTATATTTTCCTCAAATTTATTTATCAAATTAAATTCGTTTGCCAGCTCTGGTGTTCACTGTACTTTTATTTTTGTTGCGTAATGAATTTGCTGCATATGGGGGGAGGGGGGGGTGTGCTACCTGCCAGAACCGGGAATCTGTTTTCCTTTGATACATCGATACGCAGCGTGTATTTTTCCCCGTGCACTCGGCATGTGGCGCTTTTCATTTGATTTTCATTAATTCGAGCCGTGTAGTTTTTCCACTGTTTTTATTTTTTTTATTGTAGTTTAGTAGTAGTTGTTGTATTATTTGTTGTTGTTGTTGTTCTAGTTGTTGTTGTTGGAGAGGGCGCATAATTGATTTGTGGTTCACGCATCCTAAGCAAACAAATTGGATTTGCAGCGGCGGTTCAGTGCGGTGAGTGTGTGCGATTGTGTGTGTGTGTGTGGGGGGAAAGTTGGAAAATCGAAAATCTGGCGAAAATGTGCGGGGAGCAGGCCAAAAAAAAAAAAAAAANNGGCCAAAAAAAAAAAAAAAAAGGTTTAATTTGTTGCTTAAACTATGCTTAAATTAACTGGAAAGCAAACGCGGTATTAAGAGCAAAGCTCTCCTAGAAATAAAAGTTCTAGCTTGAAATTAAATTTAAAACTATATTTCTATATTTATATATTTACAAATAAAATATATATAGTTACTTCGATAAGTAAACTGCACTCGACATAAAAGTCGCCGAGCACAAATTATAATCCAATTATCGTTAATTTCCAAACACACAATCCACTCCTACTCCCTCGACCGGTTAACAATCCATTATAAGGGTCCTTCCGGCCAAGTCCTTCACTATTTTCCTCAGTTCCCGAATTCTCGATTGTCCCCGATACCAATCCGTTTCATCAATCATCCGCCCAATCAAATTCGCCGACTCATTCGAGTGACTTTGGTGTTGCTTTTGACACATTTCTCGAGCGCCAAATCGATCATTATCAGCAAACGCCGTTGCCGCAAACGCCCCCAAAAAAAATAGAAAAAATACAAAAAATATATATGAGCAACTACAATTAAACACACAAATATACATACATAAAAAATATGAAAAAAATTATGAAAAAAAATGGGAACACAGTAAAAAACTAGTTTTGTTTAAGATTATATTTATGAGACTTTTTAGCAAGAAAAGTAATATTGTTAAAATCTTTTCTTAAACAATAAATATTCTGGAAACTAATGGTTTGTTTTTTTGATTTTGTATTTGCAATAAATTAAATAATAGTTATAATAATAATAATTATAATAACAACCTAACCTTATTTTTAATTAATTTTAAAACAAAGGTATATATAATGAAAGGTTATTTGTTATACGTGCTTTTTCTCTTATTTTTTATTTTTAATATAATAAATAATTGGTTTAATAATAATAAGAAAACATTTCCATTACTTTAATATTTTTTAATCTTGTAACCAAATAATATTTATAAATTAAGCCACAATATCTAGTCCATAGTTATACGATTTAGTGCTAATTTCTCTGTGTGCAAAGAGAATGATCTCCGGAAAGTAGTGGGCAGCTAATTTGGTGCTCTGATTTGGTCATTTGGCATTCCCAACGACCATTGTTTCGTTTTCGGGGCGAGAGCAGCAGCTTCTCCTTTTTTTTTTTTTTTTGATATTTTTTGATGTGCCTTGTGTGCAAATTAAGTTTTATTAATTTAATTTTTTAACGAGCCGCGATCGGCGCGGAGATTTATGGCTCGGACGCCACATCGTTGGCGTTGCCCAGACTTATTTATTGAGACATATATGTACGACCATCGAGACCATCGAATGGGGCTTATTTATTCTCTAATTTCGTTCGCAGAAGGCATCGTAATGATCGCTGATGAGGTGTTTATGAGGTATATTCCGGCATTTTGCATTAGTCACGGCCTTTGTTTTTTTCGGGGGCGTTTTCGGTTCGGTTTTCGGTTTTCGGTTTTTGATTTTTGATTTTTTTTCCAGATCGGTCGCCGGGTCGGCATTACCTTTTGTCTTTGGCATTTTTCTCTGTTGCAATCCGGGACAGTCATTAGGGCAAAAGGGAAATCGCCCCGAATCGATCCGCGAGATGAAACCGAAAATGTGAGAAATTGATTTCGGTATGGTCAGTGGATCGCCGGAAGCCCATCTTGGGTGTGGTAATACCCATAATCACATACGAGTATATGCCCGCATGGTTGGTGTCGGAAATATGAGATCTTAAGTGTTTGAAATTAAATCAGATATAGATCTGGAGATCTAGAGATGGCAGAAAGAGGTGTTGAATATATAACGAGTGCTAAGAATGCATTTTAAATAGTTGTAAACTATAATTTATCCTATTTATTCGCTCTAAGAATTTTTTTCTAATTTTTTTAAATATTCATAGTTCTAAAGGTCTTTTTTTTTCAGAAAACCAAATATCATTTATCATAACCTATAAATAAAACTTTTAAATTAACAAAAAATAATTAAAAAGAAATGTGAAAGCTCATTTGACGCTTGCTTTGCCCTAGAATTCCCAACTAAATTGTTAGCAAGCGGCTTCTAATGATAGATTAATTTACGTATTTTAGGAACAATTATTTGTATTGTTCACATTTTGGAAGATGTTGTTTTAAGAAAAACATATACCTGTGATTACTATCTATAAGTACAACTTTTAGTTGCCTTAGAAAGAAATTCTCAACGAATTTAGGGAGTAATCTTTTTAGTCACAATTTTAATGATCTTATTTAAAAAATATGTTATTAATTTTAATAAGAAATTATACTTAATTAAATGATAAAAAGCAATGTGTTGCCTTAGAATTCCCAACCAAAAGGTCAGCAAGCGGAGGCTGTGCATTTTTTAAGACGATTATTTTATTATTCACAATATTAATGATTTATTATTAAGAAACAAATATGTTATTAATTTTAATAAGAAATTAAACTTAATTAAATGATAAAAAGCAATGTGTTGCCTTAGAATTCCCAACCAAAAGGTCAGCAAGCGGAGGCTGTGCATTTTTTAATAAGATTATTTTATTATTCACAATATTAATGATTTATTATTAAGAAACAAATATGTTATTAATTTTAATAAGAAATTCAACTCTCAAAATGATCAAAAAGCAATGTGTTGCCTTAGAATTCCCAACCAAAAGGTCAGCAAGCGGAGGCTGTGCAATTTTTAAGAAGATTATTTTATTATTCACAATTTTAATGATTTATTACTAAGAAACACATATACCTTTTATTACTACTTACAATTAAAATCTTTAAAATGATCAATGAACAAAAAAGTAAGCTTAATAGTTGCAACAAATACAAAATAAATATTATTAAACCCACTAGCTAGAGAAAATACTCCAAGACCTGCTTAGATTTCCAGATACCCTCGAGAAAAGTAGGCACTACCCCCTGCCGAAGCATTTATGGCACTCCATTTATGCGAATGACCCTAATGTATGGGGGGCGCCGTGTGTGGAAATGCGCTAATCGGCCATTTGAAAGCGGCCATCTATCTATTTGGCCCGGCCAAACAGGCCAGGGTGTGTGAACCCGTGTACTCCCACAAATATTGCCCACTTAGCGGATCTCTGGCACTACGGGAACGAAAAGTGCAGCGCGGAAATCAAACAATGCCATTAGGCTAATAATTGCCGCTCGTCATTGTTGTAATTGCCGAAGTGGCCGAAACACACGCACTCGCACTGGCCACTGCCAGCGGGACTAAACGTATTAATTAAGCTATTTATCTAAACTAATGCGAGCATTTAGTGGCCAAGACAAGAAGCAAATCGCACTCATTAGCCGGCACCACTCTCCTCTCCTCCTAGTCCACTCCAATCTTCTTCGATGAGCCGCCGCACCAATCGCCTTTTTTCTCCCAGAGATAATTGGCCCGGATAAGTAGCCCGAGGACGGAGAAGTCCAGGCCGGGATTGAGGAGGAATCACCAGCCGACCACCGCGGCCACAGCGGCTCAGCGATCGGCCCTCCGGTCTAGAGCTGCTCTCCCGGACTGGGAAAATGGTACCGGTCACAAGCTTGTCTTGCATTCGGGGAAAATAAATCTAGAAAAAAATACAAGAGAGAGCCTGTGGCTCCTTAATTTAGGGCTTACAGGAGGCCTTAATTTCTCTCAGTGCCTCAGTGGCAGTGGCTTATCATCGGCAGCGCATCATTAGCTTGATTATGATTATCAATGAGCACATCGCCAACGCCGCCGCCGTCGCCGAGCAACGTTAAAATAAAACAAGAACTTGTCTTTGTCTTTTTCCCAAAGTCGAAACTGGAACTGGAGCTCCAATCAAGCCCGGGGCTTTGTCTTTGGCTTCCACTCCAGATTTAACTTGGGCAACTGACCACTGACCATCACTGGGCTTACTCCGCCCCGAAGTTCTCTTTCAAAGATAAGTCCAATGGCTTTTTGGGTAAAGGTGGTGACCAGAATAATATATTCAACAAAATATTGTGGCTCAGATTTGGTTAATAATATTCGTAGATAAAATATTATTTAAGGAACAGCCTCTGTTAAAATTAATTAAAATACAAAGAGATGAGGAGAATTATTTAAGGAACAGCCTCACTAAATATTAATTTTAAACATACAGTGAAAAATAATTATTTAAGGTTTATCTTATCTAGATATTAAGTAAAGAACGTAGAGGAGACGAGGATTATATAAGGAACAATCTAAAAACCTAGATAATAATAATTATTTAAAGAAAAACCTACCCAAAAACAATACAAATACACAGAAAAGAAAATGCTTATAAAAGCAAGAGCCGTACTAAAAATTAACAAAACAATAAAGTAAAGAAGATGATAATTATTAAGGGGAAAATTACGTCGAGGAAAACTGGAATTATTTAAGAAAAACCCTCTCTTAAATCTAAGTAAAAGAAAAACCTCCCCAAAAACAATAAAAATACACAGAAAAGAAAAAGTTTATAAAAGCAACAGCCTTACTAAAAATTAACAAAACAATAAAGTAGAGAAAAAGAGAATTATTAAGGGAAAAATACGTCGAGGAAGCGGGAATTATTTAAGAAAAACACTCTCTAAAATCTAAGTAAAATATAATAAAATATAATAATTATAAGAGACTTATTTGTGGATTAACTATTTACGAAACAGTCTCCTTAAACATTTATCTAAAAACCCAAAAAAGAACAGGTACTCTTAGGAGTAAATAAAGTCAATAAAACGAAAGAAAACTTTTTAAAAAGCCCTTACCATTTTTTATCACAAACTTTTCTTAATTTCCTCAACAAAGAGTATCCATATTGCATCTTCTTTATAATCGACAACTATCTCCACTTGTTTTAATTTTCGCCGTAGTTTCGTTTTTGGGTTTTTTGTTTTTCTTTTTTTGGTTTTTGGCTCATTTTCCGAGGGACACCCAAAGATGCGAGATCCGATTGAGATGCGGCCGATAAAAACGGCTTCCCAGTCGGCGTGACAAATTGCTGGGAGCTGGGATTTCGGATTCGGATTGGTTTTGGTTTCTGTTTTATATATGTATATATACATATATACTCTCGTATAGGGTTTCTTCTTGCTCTCGCAGCAGCAGCAGCAAAAGCAGCGGCAGCTCTAATCATTGTGATTAGCATAATGAGGTTGTCTGGGCTGGGGAATGGGGATTATACTCGCATATATATACATATATATATCGATTCTGTCAGCTGTTGCCGGTTTCTGATTTCTCTAATGGAGCCACAGCCCGGGGACAGAACCTTTCGTTCGCCATCGCCATCGCCATTGCCATCCCCAGCCCCGACTCCTGCACTTACACGTAATCATAATCGTAATAAAAGGCCACATATGGTTGCCAGGTAGCATAGGTGAAATGGGAATGGGTCTGGGAAGGGGACTGGGCACGGGTAGGGGAATATGGGTGGGGGAGTGGAAATAAGAATGGCAGGAGGTGCCCCCCCCCCCACACACGCACGCACACATTCTACGCGGATGAAATGTGGTCATATTTTAACATTCTGGAGAGAGGAGAGGAGAGAGGAGAGAGGAGAGGAGAGCGAAAAGTAAAGCGAACCATCAAAAAGGCAACAACATCATCATAAGCAGCAAACACTCAAAAAAAAAAAAGAACATTTTTTGAGGAACTAAGATATATATATTTTTTTAATATTTTTTGATTTTATCTATTTTCCCAGTGCTACAAGGTTATCCGAATAAATTAGTACATTATTCATGTTATGTTTTTGGGAAAAAACTTTTTATAATAGAAATATTCCCAGGATAGTATGTTTGTATTTTAAGTTGGTCTCTTATACCAAAAGAAGAATCAATCTAACCATTTTTATTTTATTCTAAGTTTCACATGTACATTTTCCAATAAAAGTACCTAAAATTTCAAAAGGGAATGCATGTTTGTGTCTTCCCTATCGCTCTCTCTCTCTCTCTCTCGCTCTCTCTTCTACGCTTTGCGTGCAATGTACAAGCAATTGCGAACAAGATAGTTTCCGTTTAGCTGCTCTCTCAGAGAGCTTCGCCATAGCTCGCAAGAGAGACGTGACCCTCTGTGACACAAAGTTCGTGCTATCTCTCTTGCGCTCTCTCTTCCATGGCTTGCCTGCAATGTACAAGCAAAGCAGCGAACAAGAGTATTTATTTTGAGCTCCAAGAGAGACCGCTCTTATAGGTTTCTATCCTTGAAGTCTTAAGAGCTGAACCGAAAGACTATATCGTTTGATAGAGTGTACGACCTCTAATTCATAGATAAATTCTGTTCCTTATGCTTGAAATCACTTTATTTTCTTCGAGTGCATAATGGCAGCCACCAATCTAGGAGTTTTCCCCGCCACTCGGCGGCAAACAATATAAAAAGCCACAGACACTGTCACCGGGCACAATGTTTGACAGATGGACTTGCTGGTGAATCCGAATCCGAATCCGAATCCCAATCTAAATCTAAAGCTGAGCTGAGCTCATCTAATTTCTGGCATTTGTTCTCGGCGGGGCGGTACCCCCGGCCTCACCTCCTGCTTTCTATTTTCCAAATCAAATTTGAATGCGCGCGCGCGCTCCTCGGATGGATCCTGCACATCGCGTGTATCCTGCCGACCGCAATATGAATGAAGTTTTAATAGATGTCTACGGTGACACATTAAAGGCCAGCCAAGCAAAAGGAAAAAAACCA
>VNKF01014268.1:0-20611 GCA_008044355.1 Drosophila lacteicornis
AATTTAAGTAATTTGTTCGTTTGATTTGCTTATTTCTCTGTGAAATAACATACATATTTTAAGACTTCATTTTGTTTTAATATTTTTAATTTTTTTATTTTATGGTCAAGATTGCATATAATTGGATCTTCTTTAATTGTATTGTAAATAAATTAATTTTTCCCCGCTGGAAAGTCCCGCCATAGGGTTTTGTTTCCAATTGCCTGTCTCAATTTCGCAAGGGTCGCAGGGAATTATCAAATATTTCCTTCCTCTCGCGCCACCCTTGCGAAGACTCAGCCGATTCAAAATATCTAGCGCGTTGTTCATTCTAGTATATTCTAGTATTTCTCTTAGCTCATCTGCGTACCGACCTTGCTAAGAGGGGCCGAAAAAGTGTATTTGTCTCTCGCTCGCACTCATTTGGTTGCTAAATTTTAGCGCTGGTAAGTACGTAGCTTAAAGCATAAAGATATGATATGAAACGATATGAAAAGCAGCTGTTTTTAGCTTACAAGTGCCAGATTTGGCGGGAAACTAGTTAAAACGACAGCCCATCGGTGGATCCTATTGTGAATGGATTGTTTTTGGATTAACAGCTGATCAACAAATTCCACGTTTTCAATGGGAAGGACCTCCAAGGATAAGCGTGACATATTCTATAGATTGGCCAAAGAGCAAGGATGGCGGGCGCGGAGTGCATTCAAGCTGCTACAGGCTGATGAGACGTTTCGCCTTTTGGAAGGTGCTGGCTACGCTACCTCCAACCGCGTGCTCATTGTGTACTCAAAGGCCAATATCTTGTAAATTTTAGGTCTCACACGGGCCGTTGACCTTTGTGCCGCTCCCGGCAGCTGGTCCCAGGTTCTGGCTAAACGCATGTACGAACCCATGGGGCCGGCAGAGCGGAAAAATGTGAAAATTATCGCAGTTGACCTGCAGGGAATGGCGCCTATCGAAGGTGTTACACAGCTGCGGGCGGACATAAGCAAGGAATCGACAGCGGAGGCCATCATCGAGTTTTTTGGGGGCGAAAAAGCACAGATTGTGGTCAGCGATGGAGCTCCGGACTCCACAGGCATGCACGAGTTCGATTGCTATGTCCAAAGCGAGCTGATCCTCTCAGCTTTGAGCATTGCCATCAGCGTTCTGGAGACTGGAGGTTCCTTCGTGGCGAAAATTTATCGAGCGGATAAAATCAGTCGAATATACTCGCAGCTAAAGCGTTTCTTCAAGGACGTGTGCGTGTTCAAACCCTCCGCGTCAAGAAACTCTAGCATTGAGGCATTCGTGGTGGCCAGGCAGTTTTGCCTGCCCGAAGGTGGTCACAAGTCATGCCACCTGACTTCCGAATGGCACGGTCAATCCGAGTCGTCGTGGGCGACAAGATTGAAGGGCGTCCCGCCCATTGTTCACGTACCCTTCGTCGCCTATAATGGTGACTTCGACTCTGACCGCACCTACGATTTGGTAAAATTTGACTACCTTTTCTGTTCCCCAACCATTACATTGTACTTTATTTGCCAGGACGAGAACTATGTCTACAGGGAGGCAGTGCAGCAGCCCCTGACCGCCGCTTATCAAGAAGTTTTAAAGAAAACCGGCGAGGTTAACCTTAAATATAAGCCCATCCAAGTGGTTCACGACGAGGAGTTGTACAAGGAATGGTGCGGAGCGGCATCATTAGCTGGAAAATTCCAGCCAAAGCATTTTTGATTCGAATTCCAATAAAAAAACTTTTATATTTACAATTCCAATGACTCGGCCTACAAGTGCTGCATGACCAGCTTCTCGGCAGGCTTCACGCCGTATTTGTAAACCTTGTTAAGGCTTTCGGGGAAGTCTGGCAGCAGATTGTTGAAGTTTTCCACGTGATGTGCATGCTGCTCCGTCCAGATGCCGTCGCCAGTGAAGTGGAACTCCGATTCGATGAGGTAGAGAACAAGGGTGAGGATCTCGTTGTTGCTGAGCTCGTAAAAGTGCGACACGGGCAGCTGCAGTTCCTCCTTGGCATCCGGAGCCTGAAGAAGAAGCATCTTCTCCTCAATGCGTTTGCTGGAAAGGGAGGAGTTGGCCATTATGTATTCTCTAGTTGCAAATTCACAGATTCTAACATAGGATACAGGAGCAGGTGGATGTTGGCAAAGATCTCCTCGAGTTTGAACTTCTTGGTGCGCAAGAACTCCAGACACTGTTTGACATGCAGCAGTGGTGTGTGGCACCAGTTGGGATGGCGGGTGAGCAGATTCCGCAGCACCTGCTTATCCTTGGACAAAATGTTGGCCAAATAAACAACAATATCCCTGCCCTTGGTGCGATCCGAGCCATCTCTTGCAAATCTTTAAGCGAGAATCAAATGATTAGGTTCTATGGATTATTATATATCACATATGTAAGTACTTACTTGGCAAACGCCTCCGAGCCGCAGGAGAGGATGTGCAGCGAGGCGCAGCGCACCTTCAGCTGACTGAGGTAATCCAGACGGAGTCGCGCCTTGTTTTGGTAGTGCACCAGTCGCAGCACTCGCGGATTGGTGCCCAACACTTGGAACTCCTCGATTTCCTGCAGATCTCTCAGGCGCTCTAGCACAGTATCTGGTCCCAGGGTCAGCACCTCCAGACAACGCAGCACGGCACCCTCGCTGATCCCAAACGCATGGACGTGCTGCAGAGTTTGCTTCAGGCTATCGCACGTGGACATCAGAATCTTTGGCCGTCGGAACCCTATATCGCGGATATCCTGCGAGTCTATGGTGGGGATCTCCTTCAGGATGCGACGAACATTGTCCGCGTCCGAGTAGAGCAGAAAACTATTCTTCCTCAGCCGCTCGGCTGTAAACTTAAGTTCCGAGGACAGCAGTTCCACAGTGTCCTGCACGGCGCGAAAGCTCTTGTGTCGTATGCGGGAGTATACGCGCCACATCTTCTGAAGATCACTGTCGTCCATCTGGAGTCGTTCGCGTAGATACGCGTTCAGCAGGGATTGCCTCAAACTCTTCAGCGTGAGGCTCTCGTTGTCCAGATCTCTTATATCCACTGGCAAGCGGATGTCGATGAAGTAACTGGCCAGGCGTTCTGCCACCTTTACATCGTAGGGGATGTAAGTGTGCGCCTTGAGGACTTCTATCGACTTGTTGACCACCGTCACGTATTTGGACAGCGTTGGGATGGTGACATTCTGGAACCCGCACTCCTCCAAGACACTGTGGCGATTGGCCAGCGTGGTGGCTCCGTAGTAGATAATCATAGGCTTCGATATAATGTCGTCCACGCTGTAAGCCAGGGATTTCAAGGTGTCGTAAGAGTTTAGCAGATCCTTGCGCTTCACCGTCTTCAGCTCGGGATGCTTTTCCAAGGCAGCGGCCCATGCCCGATAGTTGCTACCTAATATTCGATTTTGGTAACAGCTTAGTTCTCTTTAAATCTGGCAATAAACGCACCCAAAGTTTTGGCCAAATAATTAGCATTCAGGGGTTCCTCCACCGGCATCTCTACGGCCGCGGGTTTTGGTTGCTTTAACTTAGTCTTTTCCCGATTGATAGTGCCTTTTTTCGACGTGGCCATTCCGCGCGCCATCTGGCCCAGGCTTCGGGCCAGCAAGTGCGCTTGATTTTGGCCGTTGCGCAGCATTGTTACATTTCCAAAGTTTATTTACAACATGTGAATAAACGTTCTTGTGAATATGTAATTGAGATTCGCAGAGAATGGCCATGCTTTGGTTGCGGTGAATGGCAACTGTTAATTCCATTCAGTGATGTCAATTAAGTAGAAAATTAATTTTTTGTTTTGTTGAAATAGCAAGTTAAGACAAAATTATTCGGAGTTTCTTACCAAAGCTGCGTTAAAAGCCTGCAATTAATTTACTGAAATCATACATGAAATTAATTAAATATGCACTAGCTCAAAGATAGCTAGATTTTACTAAAAAAAAAAATCTAAATTAACAGCACTGCCAATATGCGCGACTTGGGAGCAAGTTGGCAGCACCGTGTCGTATTTACACGTGCGTCTCTCTGTTTTACATTAGTTCGCTAAAGTTCGTTTTAATTAAGAAAGCATTAAAATATGTCGCTGTTACGCATCAGGTAGGCGCAGTGCATCTTCAGCTATCAATACACTTTTGAATGCAACTTACTATGCTTTCAGGAAACCCAAAACCCGGAAGGGTAAGAAGGTGCTGCTGGCCAGGGAGCCGCAGTTGATTGAATCCGCCCGCACAATGCTGTTCTTGGACGGAAGAAAATGCGGTGGCAATGTAAAGCTGTGTATGAAGGATCTGCAGGCGCTGAAGAAGCCCCTGGTGAAGGTTCTTAACCGTAAGAACGATATAACACCCTTTGACGATCCTTCCTCGCTGGAGTTGTAAGTTTGGAAGCTGTCAAACCTGCATGATTTCGTATTAAACCTCTGACTTCACTTTTCAGTTTGACCATGAAGAACGATGCGTCGCTGTTTTCGTTTGGATCCACATCGAAGAAGCGCCCAGACAACATCATCCTAGGCAGGATTTTCGAGAACGAGGTTCTAGACATGTTCGAGTTGGGCATTAAGAGGTACCAGGCTATTTCCGAGTTCAAAAACGAAAAGATCGGCACTTGCGTCAAGCCCTGTCTGGTGTTCAACGGGCCCAAATGGTCGCAGACCGAGGAGCTGCGACGCCTTCGCAACCTCTTCATCGACACCTTCCAGCGAGAGAAGGTGGACTCAATTCGCCTGCAGGGCATCGAGCATGTCCTCAGCTTTACGGTGACCGACGACATGAACATTCTGATGCGCTCCTACAGGATTCTGCTGAAGAAATCGGGACAGCGGACCCCGCGCATCGAACTAGAGGAGATCGGACCCTCGGCCGACTTTGCCATAAGGCGCACCAAGATCGCCAGCGAGGATCTGTACAAGCAGGCGCGCAAGCAGCCCAAGCAGTTGAAGGTCGGAAAGAAGAAGAACATCAGCACAGACGCCTTGGGCAACACTAAGGGACGCGTTCATCTGGGCAAGCAGCAGACTGGATCAATTCAAACGCGTCGCGTCAAGGCGTTGCGAAAGACCCCTGAGGAGAAGAAGGAGAACCGGCAGCGCAAGAAGGTAGCGCTTAAGGCAGCCGCCGCCGAAGCTCTTGCGGCGTCGCAATGATTTCATCGTATCCACCACTTTTTTTAGTTAACTTTAGTTGTAATAAATTGGTCCAGATTAAAGTAGCGTTAATAACTAGGAGAGTTCTGGAGACATCAGTGAATGGCGCCGACAATGTTGCGGATGCGTCGCGTCTTAGACTCCGCCAGCGCGTCCTCCAGCGTTTTGATCATGTGCACCAAGCTGCTGACATCCGTTTGCACCAACACATCCTTTCGATGCCTTCGTTCGTCCTCTTGCATGGCCGCCAGTTCCGCTTCGCTGCGATCACTCAAGTCAACCGACAGTAGCTCCCTATTCTCGTTTTTCGGTTCGGTGTGCAGGTAGAGTTTCATGGTCACGATCACGGTCCTCTGGTCCAGTAGACTGCGCGAGGCGATGCGCACCTCCAGACGCCAGTTCAGGTTGACCAACCGGTATTCACGTATGTTGGCCGACTTGATCGATCCCTCTATAAAGTTCCGCTTGCTCGTGACAAATTGTTCTAGAACCTCCAGCACGTCAGTGGAGAGATCGGGGAATGTCTGGCGCAGAACCGCCTGCATATGGTCGGAATTTCCGCCGCTCACCCTGGTGGTCACGCTTATCAGCAGCGATATAAGCGCTTCCACAGCGTGCTGCACTGTCTCCGAGCTACCCGAGTCAGCATATAACTTGGCCATCGTTTCGTAGCGGCTGGGATTGGGTCCATTTATCAGGTAATCGAAGGCTGACTTGCACAGCTCCACAACATCGCTGGCAGGCCTTTGCAGGAGAGACAAGTGCTCTCGTTGCTGTTGACTCAGCCGAAGAGATGACATCCTGGAAAAATCAACTGAAGGCGGAGAAATAAACAAAAATTTGACGAATGCAATGCAATGCTTACCTTCAATAGCTTGAGGTCTTGAATATTCGTAGCCGCAGTTTCATGTCAGCACTCCACGAAGGTTTGATATAACTTAAGGAATTAATAAACATCAACAATATTTTTTGGGAAAGA
This sequence comes from Drosophila lacteicornis, assembly GCA_008044355.1. NCBI lineage: Eukaryota > Metazoa > Arthropoda > Insecta > Diptera > Drosophilidae > Drosophila > Drosophila lacteicornis. The sequence continues at coordinate 6,091 of VNKF01014268.1, forward strand.
GGTGTCCCCCCGCGAGAAGTGTTGCCACACTGCCGGATCCTAAGCCAGTGCTGCCAGCCTTTAGATTGAGCGTTAATTATGGTATAAAATTGCTGTGGGTTTAACAAAGAAGATTCAGATTGGAAATATAAGAAGTACTTATCATAAAATGCAATTTGGGCACCTTTCCTAACTAATAGCCCTTCGACGACTATCAAAAGCTTTCGTTCAAATAAAAGCTTTCGCGTCAGTTGGCAGCCCGAGGTTCACCCCCGCATCGATAACAGGAACAACAACAATATAGACTCGCGAATCTGCTCATTGGTTTGCGGGATTTTGCTGGCTGCGCTGTTCTTTTAATTGTTTAACCAACTTTTTTACCAAATAACTTTGCAAAAATGTTGAAGCAAGTTTCGAAGCAATTGGCCCTGCAGGGTGTGCGCAGCTTCTCGATCAGCCAGCAGGTGAGACTCTGAGAAATCTCGGTCAGAATTGGCCTCACACCTTAGGAACTGCAACTGTTTACGTAACAAGCGGAAATTGCATATTAAATTGGGAGATGCATTAACAGCCTAGCAAATCTAAAGATAACTGTATATCTTAATGACATAATACTATATTTCTTGCCGCAGAACAACTACAAGGTGACAGTCTGCGGCGCCGCTGGAGGTATTGGCCAGCCCCTGTCGCTGCTGCTCAAGCAGAATCCCCTGGTCACCGACCTGGCCCTATACGATATTGTGCATACGCCCGGTGTTGCCGCCGATCTGTCGCACATCGATACCAAGAGCAAAACTGCCGGATTCATTGGTGCCGACCAGCTGGGCGATTCCCTGAAGGGTGAGTAGAGGGCAGGGGCCAGCGAAGCGAGTGAGGTTATGTACTCACATAAACATAAGTGTTCGACGGCGACGAGCGGAAAAATGTTTAAGCAATAGGGAGGGGTCGGTAGGAGGGAAGATCAACTAACTGTTATCACACTTGAAAAAAAACGTATGGATTATGCGATTAAACTCCAAAGTTTAGTATTTTATAATCAGTAACGAAACCCATTGAGTCTGAATGTTACCAGCTAGCGGCTACAAAAAAAGCACTGACAGAGGAAAAAAGCGGATGTTTATTATTTTATATATTTAATAATACAAATTTAAAAGTGCAACTTTTCACGTATGTTTGCACATTTTTATTTCAAATTTATTTATTTATTATGTAAAAATAGTTGTGGCTCTCTTAAAAACTTCCTTTCATCTAATTTTCTAATTTTTATGCTGTGATAAGAACAGCAAAAACAATATATGTATGTTATGTACGACGTAATCAGAGTCGGCTAATACTTATCAGCGCAGCGATGAAACGCATGAAAGACCAAATATCAAAGTGTCTCCTGAGCATTAAATCTCAAAAAGGTATATGTTTATGTACTTACAGGATCCGATGTGGTCGTAATTCCCGCCGGTGTGCCACGCAAGCCTGGCATGACCCGCGACGATCTGTTCAATGTGAACGCCGGGATCATCAAGGACATCTCCAACTCCATTGCCAAAAACTGCCCCAAGGCCCTGGTGGCTATCATCACTAATCCGGTGAACACCTGCGTGCCCATTGCTGCCGAGATCCTTAAGAAGGTAAGGAATACCAAATCGAAATCAGTATAAAAGATATATTTAGAATTCCGTTTATAATTCCAGGCCGGTGTCTACGATCCCAAGCGTCTTTTCGGTGTCTCCACCCTGGATGTTGTGCGTGCCCGTGCCTTCATCGGTCATGCCTTGGGAGTGGATCCCCAGAGCGTGCAAATCCCCGTGATTGGTGGACACTCTGGCGTGACCATTCTGCCAGTGCTGTCCCAGAGCCAGCCTCAGTTCAAGGGCAACCAGGACACCATCGAGAAGCTGACCGTGAGGATCCAGGAGGCTGGCACTGAGGTGGTGAAGGCCAAGGCCGGAGCTGGCTCCGCTACTCTGTCGATGGCGTATGCTGGCGCCCGCTTCGCCGGCTCTCTGCTGAAGGGTCTCAACGGCGAGAAGAACGTGATCGAGTGCTCCTACGTTCAGTCCACCGTTACGGAGGCCACCTTCTTCTCCACACCCTTGGTGCTGGGCAAGACCGGAGTGCAGGAGAACTTGGGCCTACCTAAGCTCAACGACTACGAGAAGAAGCTGCTGGAGGCCGCTATCCCCGAGCTGAAGAAGAACATCCAAAAGGGCATTGACTTCGCCAATGCCTAAGCTGACTTGGAGCAATAGCTGCCAGCAATCCAGTAAATAAATCGTGTACTTCATAAGCGGCTAATGTATATTGGCATGCCCTTCCCTTAGCAAATCTTTCGTCTTAAGTCGGCGTGCCCAAAGATTTAATCGATCTACGCTCTGTATGTGGTATAAACAGTGCACCCAGTTGATAATCTGAAATAAACAACCTTCGAACTTGGATTGTTCATGGTGTGGTATTGGTGTTGGCAAGTGCGCAGTAAGGGATTGAAGCTGGATTGATAGAAATTAAATAGGTAAAAGGCTTAAAAGTCTTAAATTAGTGATTTGTATATGAATATTAACATCAACAACAGACACTTGTTTTATAATTGTAAAAAGGTAAAGTAAAAAGCAGAAACTATAACTTTAAAATCAGGGGTCGGTAGCGTGTATAGGAACACTATGCATAGGTAAAAATTTCAGGCAGCGCTGTCGGCACACTGACACTATAAGCGCTTCGTGTTTGTTCGGGATTCTGTTAGGCTGTCGTAGCAAGCTTCGGAGCTATGTAAAATCGGCTTCGTATATATATTTTTGGGTGCCACTACAGCAGAGAAGCTACCGAGTAGCCTATACACAATTGCTCGGTTCTCGCAGCAGCAGACAAGCAAATCGTTCGGGTCTGTTAGTATCATTTGGGTCTGTTAGCTTCGCACACATAGGCACTAAAAATGTGTGTATGTCCTGGGTGCCGACCCTGCTTTAAATGTATTCTACAAACTCTTTTCGCTCAAATGAAATATTCCCATTTGGAAAATGTGCATACATTTATTTCTGTTCACAACTCAAAAAATGTTTTCATTCGTCGTTGGGCTTTCGTGTGAGGGATGCCACTTACAGAACCTAAATTTCACCCAGTGTACATCGCTCTCTCCCACTGTCTGTATCTCTCGCAGCAAACACAATGCGCTCACACAGACTAACCCACACAGCCGCAATCAATTAAGCTTCGTTAAGATCAATTTAAACTTGCCCGCATGTCATGGCAGCCCCTAGCATCCCCTCTAGGGTTACATCCACAACTATTCAACAGCTTCCAACTGGTACGCATTCTGGAATTTATCTTTTGCCGTTTGTCTACACCCAGTTTTTGGCGATATAATAACACTTCATTTGATTTGTCTACAGTTAGAAATATTCATTTGAAAAGTGATTGGAATTTTCGGTCTTTGCCTAAAATATGTATATTGCTTTGGATTTAATTCGTTTTCTTATTTAAATTCGTAAACCTGTTTTTTTCCAAGATATGATCACACACTTTTATTATTTAGCAATTCAATTTACACCTTCGTATTGAATAAGCTTCTCGCAAACAACATTAATTTAATATTCATCATCCACATATTAAATATTAAAAAGCGGAAGAGAATAGTTTGGATAACAGAAATAACAATTCAGTGTTTATTCAAGAAATATTATAGATTTATTTATCTTACACTTTTTTTGTGTTTTTTTGTCTTTTAGGCTTTTCTATTCTATTTATTAAATATATATTTTGTTAATTCTCTCCCCGTTTCGATTAATATTTTTTATTTGTAAATAAAAATGAAAACATTAAGTTGTACAATAGTTATCCTAGATTAGAAGTATGCTAAAGTTGAGCAGCAAAAAGCTCTATCTAGTAAAATCAAGGTAGATGGAAAATTAAGTTTTTAAAACATTTTACAACTTCACGTTCTCTCAATCTCGCATCAATTTCATATGCACTTGTTTCCGACAATTAAATCGTTGGGCAGCCCCAAGACGAATCAAGTCAATTGGATTACCATTAGGCAATTCGATTTGATCATTATGCCAGAGGCGGTGCTTCAATATTTCTAATCTATTTAGCCGGAGAGCAAAGACGCCACTTAACTTAATTATCGAGAGCAGAGACACCCCCAACTTAATTATCGGCGATCGAAAGGCTGCGATAACAAGACCAAAACAATCAATTGATACAATTCCCGGCCATTCATAAAATCAAATCGAACTGCAACTGCGAAAAATCACAGAGCACGGGAGACAATTTGATAGGCGCAGAGATGCCTCCCGCTCTTCTCCAATTGCCAGAACACTCTTAATGAAATAATGAGCAGGAATCAATTTTCAGACGCCACCACATACTACATACGATATATGCGATACAAAAATTAAATTGCCGGCCGGCCGGCATTTTATATTAAAACAAATTGGTAGCGTACCGAGGAACTTACCACAGTCCATCCAGCGCACCCTCTCCGATTTTGTGTAATCGACCTTGTACATTATTATTTAATTGCAATTAACACCAGAGCCACTGTTAAGAGTGCATTGTGGCCACATACACAATCTTTCCTTAATTATTATGACACAAAATAAACAGATCATTGCCTGAATTTCAAACATTCCACACAGTTTGGCAAATTCAAAAGGATGAAATTCCTAAAAAGAGCATCGATTACAAATAACTCAGCAGACAGATCAGCAAACTGCTTCAGATTCAGCTAGAGCTCAACTGGCTGCATTAAATGGCGCCTTCTTCTTAAATAACTCACAATTGTCGGCAATTAATTTGAATTGCTGGGCGCACAGAGTTATGATTTTTTCGTGAATCGACAGACCCAAGACCAAGCGATTGACATCTTCAGAGTTACCTCCTCGCCACATGTCTACATAACAACAAACACATAGTGTGTTGTGATATGTGATAGCAATTGTCCGATTGTGATGAGCTTTAATTTATTGGCGTCCTCTCCCACGTTTCCTTTGATTGCATTAAGCTCTTCGGGGGAGTTGTGCGAGTGTGCGGAGGCGATGGTGGCTGGGCGATCGAGAGGATGTTTGGGGACTCGAAAGTTTTGCGAATATGATCGTGTTATTATCAAACATTTTCTTGTATTACGCTTTTAAGGTTGGTTTGTAATAGGAAACTCCAGGAAAGTTAACTTCGAAATTTTGATTTTCCAACGGATTTTTTTCGAGTTATTAGGATGCTAGCAGCATGTTAATATTTGAGTTAACGGATTGAAATTTCCACTTTTTTAAGTTTATCGAGCTGTAGCACACAAAGTACTTGTCCAATATACATAAAGTGTTTTAAAATCGAAAGGTTAGTTAATTACCTGTAAAATAAAACATTCTACGGCTAAATTGGTTGGCTACAACTCGAGCTATGAAATGATAAAAGTAAAATGAGCAGATTTTTTTTGTGTGAAACTTTAAAAAATCTTTTTAAAAAAACGTATCCATAGAAAAAAAATGTAAAGGCATTTTCGTGATCTGGGGACTTAACTCTACCAGAACTTCGCATCAACAGGCTTGGAGCATTTTGAGTGTAAACTAGTGTTATCATATAGAGGTCTGTTCCAGTTTCCACATCTAAAAAATCCTCACGGAATATAAAATTCCCTCAATTAACACTGTGTTAACTTCCGAGCGAAGCCTACCAGAAACTTACCACCTGCCATTTGACAGGAATTCGATGGGTTTCCTTTTTAATAAGCTTACGGTTATGGGAGAATTTTTGATCCTTCGGATCCTCGGATACTTTCTCACCTTTTTAACGACATACAGCACACGGGAAATCTAACTTTTTTAGCAGTTTCCCTCGAGCTGAAGCTGTTAAATATAATCAAACAAGAAAGAAAGCTAACTTTACTAAACTAAATATAGTTTTAGTCTGCTATCTTAAAAAACAGCGAAAAGCTAATTTGGGCCTTTCGTTCCTATGCCAGCTATAAGATACAGTGTTTTGATCTGGCCCATTACTACTTATATAATAGTGGAAATAGAAAGAAGAGTATCAGCAAAGTTTCATACAGATAGCTCAAAAACTGAAAATACTGAAAAACTGATCTAAAAATGATTACGTTATTATTGTCCAATACCCAAGACCCCATCCCCCTAAATAATCAATCATAATCATTTCGCTCACCACCCCCCTAAGTGGTTACGTAATATATGGACACCCCTTAGGACTCGCCTAAAATTCATTTAAAATGGTATTCGGTGAAAATCAAAACAAATCACATATTAAAAAAAATGAGAATGCCCCCAAATTCCATTTTCAATTCTTTAACTCTGAACTCTAAAAGTACAGTTGCGGCCGAAAGAAAATTTCTGTAAATTATGGCAAATTCATAAAGCAGTTAAACGCAAAACTGCATAAACCTATTTGAGTTAACGCTTGTGATCATCGCCGGGTCAGATGTCACAACGCCTCACATCCGTTCCTTCATGTGAAGAAGGGGGATTGGATGATGGCGAGAGAACAAGAACAGTAAGTACCGAGTGCGGACTCATCGAAAATGGGGAAAAAACAATACATCTTCGTCAGGTCAGGGGCTGGAATGACTACACTAATAGAAAAACTCTTAATTTACAATTTTTGCATTCATAAAATTAAGAAAAATTCTAAAAATAAGACGAGATATTCTAAGAACAATATTAGAAAACTTTAATCTCATGAAAATAAATCTTGATTTAAGATTTTTAGCATTCATAAAGTTTGTTTCTAATACAAAACCTAAAAGTCTTAAAAAAAGATTTTACAATTTTGTAACGACTGCAGACTATAATAGTGACTGATTTACGGTGAAAATGTATTTCTAAAAAATCATTTTTCTTATTAATAATATTATAATATAGTTGTAAACGAAGGACAGACGGACAAGCGGACATGGCAAGATCGACTCGGTTGGTGATGCTGATCAAGAATATATATACTTTATGGGGTCGGAGATGCTTCCTACACTACGTTGCAAACTTCTGGACTAAATTATAATACCCTGCAGGGGTATAAAAAGAAAATGTTGGTAAATGAAGACAAATGTTGCTAGGAACATATTGAGCAACACCCAAAAAAGCCAAATGTTGCTAGGAACATGTGGAGCAACACCCAAAAAAGACAAATGTGGCTAGGGACATGTTGAGGAACATTTTTTTATATCTTTTTACTTTAAACCGAAAATCACTACAATAGCTTAATTGTACGTTTTTCATGATTACCGAGGGCGGTAGTTTGCGTGTCCAAATTTGAAAACAAACTTGATTTGCGTGCAACAGATAAGAATGTTGTCTTCAAATTTCGTAGCTCTAGCTTTTACGGACAAACGTACAGACGGACATAATTTTATGATCAAATTCTTATTAAATAAAAATTCTTATTATACAAATTTTGTTTATAAGTGTAGGTGAAAGTCCGTGTAGTGGAACGCTTACGATTTACGGCTTGCAGACTTTGTCTCGTGGGCAGTAGATTCCTTAGGGTACCCGGGTATTATAACTTCGTGCAAACCGAGAATATATGTAACAGGCAGAAGGAGGCATCTTTGACCCCATGAAGTATATATATTATTTACCAGCATCACCAGCCGAGTAGATTTAGCCATGTCTATCTGACCATCCGTCCGTCCATATGAGTCTACAGATCTCACAGGGTACAAGGGTATTATAAGTTAGTGCCAATCCAGAATGTATGTAACAGGCAGAAGGAGGCATATCCGACCCCATAAAGTATATATATTCTTATCTTATAAAGTAATCGTAAAAAACTGTATATAAGCTACAGTCGTAATTTTTGGCATAAAGTAAATAGATAAGATAAGATAATTAATAAGTTGGCCTTTGCGGACTTTTTCTGAAAATTTGATATTTTTTGGTAATTTGGTAAAATCGGATGATAAACATAGAAGTTATTAAACAATAAAGTTTCTGTGTATGCTTCTTCTTCTTCTTCTGAGCGGCCACCAAGTCAATAGCGAAATAAAGTGTTGCGTGCTTTCGGGCGCAGTATTAATTCCTAATGCAGCTGCGTACAGCTGCAGAATTTGTTTATTTTGAACGTTGCTCAACATGTTCCTAGCATCATTTGACTTTTTTGAATGTTGTTTTTAGCTATATTTGTCTTCATTTGTCAACATTTTGTTTTTTCCATTTTACGCACAATGCTTTGGGTAGCGGGTATCTCACAGTCGGTCACAATCGACTGTAACTTTCCTACTTGTCTTTTTTTTCTGTTTTCAGAAACAGAGAACGATGAGAGAGCGAGAACGAATAGCGACAACTGAGGCAAAAGTGATACTAAAATACGAAAACTATTTGATATTTTATGCGGGATTTAAATTGATCTTAACGAAGCTTAATTGGAAGCGTCTGTATGGGTGAGCCATGCTCTGGACTCTGACACGAGTGTCCATGTCCGCGATCTGCAGCTGTGGTCGTGCATGAGCTGAGCTTGAGCCCGCCATATTGGAATTTCGTTGATACAAATGTGTGTATAGTAGATATAAGTATTTGGAAATGCATATAACAAAAAGTCGTCGCTGTCTCTGCTCATATCGTAATACAATGTGATAATGCCGTTGTCAACGACGATGATGGAATCTCGTTAATGTCGCTGTTGTTATTGCACAGAAAAAAGATTGTTGTATATATGAAGTTACAGCCATTGATTATTATTACTACGGATGGCCCTCCAAATAGTGACGATAATTACCGAAATATACGCAAGACGACTCTATTTATGTACATAAGTACCCCGATACAACGTTTTTAATATTAGAAGGAAATATCAAAAAATATGACTAACCAATCTTAATATTAATTATATTAATAACAAAAATTTTAAAAATATTAAAAAAGAAAAAATTTGTTAAACTTTGTTTTTAACATAAGATCGAAAAAATAAGAATAAAGAATATCCAATTTAAATTCTTTACTTACTTACTTAAATTCGTATTTATTTGTTAACTCATACTGATGAAGCTCCCACTAATGCACTATAGGCTGGATGACCACTTTTTGTGGCCAAAAACCCATTTTTCGAAAGTACGTAATATTAAGATTTGATGATGCCATTGGGTTAGTATAACATCACTCTTCAATGATATATATATCAAAAAGTCATGTATAATCAGAGATATAAAGAGAGTTTCACCTAGTTTCACCTTGATATTTATACTGTGTTGTAGGTAATTTAATTCTTGTTGATGAATGAAATCTAAAGTGCGCAAAAGTGCACTAAAATTTAACTTTTTAGATGCAACCTAATATTAACAAAAAACCGATATATTTCACTTATAAAACACAGAGACGACAACAATTTTAAGGAAATTGCATTTTTTAACGACGGATTACAAAGTCCCTGTAAACTAAGATCATATTAGAGGAAGTACGGATCATCCAGATACTTACATATATTGGAGAAAAGGGGCCGAAACACGAAATAAAATATCCAATCTGTTATTTTATATAAAAAAATTAGAACAATGCCATTTTTACATATTTTTTTACTCACAAATAATACTTTAATTTAAAAAAAAAAAACAAATAAAATATATTTACACTGAAAAAAAATTTAATTAACAAAAGTCAGAGCCACTCCTTTTTTCTTAAGATATGTATATGTTCCTGAGCTTATTAAAAACCCAAATCAAAAAACCGAACCCAAATTATTCCCTTGCAGAGGGTAATATAATTTTGCCATAATATTTGCTATGCAGTGAAGGAGACATCTCCGACCCCATAAAGTATATATATTCTTGATCAGCATCACCAGCACAGTCGATCTAGCCATGTCCATTTGTCTGTCTGTTCGTCTGTCGGTTTCTATGCGAACTAGTATCTACATGTAAAATGTAAAATTTACAAAATTCGATATTTTTTCAACATTACTAAAATGGTTCGATTTTCAATGATACAATTGCAGACCGCAAGGGCATACCAACTTCGGTTCACCGAAGTTAGCTTTCTTTCTCGTTTTCGTTTTGTTTTGAAGTTTTTAATTTTGGCCACAAAAAGTAGTGTGATGTTGGGCTTTCATCTCGACGGGACAAGTGTGGTTGCGACAACGATGTTCATCATTATGATGGGTTTGAGTATCTGTTTGCCTCGGTCGGCGTATCTGCCTGTCTGTTCGTCTATCTGCTGTCTGGCAGTGTGTATATCTTAATGGAAAATATGAAAAAATATTTAACAAAAGCTGATGCACTGAATTTGCCTAGCAGCGCCAACTGTACCAAGGATCTAGCCTAACCAAGCTCTGCTAAAAATGAAAACTACTGTCGAATGTGTCCGACTGTGAAACACCCGGTTAATAACTTAAACTTAAACTTATTGAATAATACTTTATTATGATTTTTCTTATTAAATAATTTATAATTTTTTGTTAGTTAGGAATAGTAAAGGTTAGTCATTTTTGCTATACCTTTGCAGAGAGTATAGTATTATATTTTAGTCAGAAGTTTACAACGCAGTGAATTTGAGTTGGATCAGTATCAACAACCAGTTCGATTTAGCCATGTCCGTCTGTCCGTTTCTACGCAAATTAGTTTCACATTTTTAGAACGAGCCTGAACGGACCACCATATCTTATCGATGCCATAGAAATGATCGGGAAATTGATAGTAAACCAATTAAAGTTTCATTGTTAAAAAAAAAAAAAAAAAAAAAAATGTTTTCGAGGTCCTTGATATGTCCTTGATCAAAGAAAAACTGAATACTGAGAAATGGTCGGCAACATTGATTCCAGTAATGGTACATTGATTTCTGATTCAACTCAAAAACAAGTAAGAAAGCTACAGTCGAGTGTGATCGACTGTGAGATACCCGGTACCCAAAGCATTGTCGGTGAAATTAAATAGCATATACACATGGAAACTAGAAAATGTGAACAAATGTAGCTAGGAACATGATGAGAAACACCCAAAAAAGGCAAATGTTGCTAGGGACATGTTGAGAAACACCCAAAAAAGGCAAATGATGCTAGGGACTAGATGTGGAGAAACATCACATCACAAAAGTAAGGAAAGAAATTTATAATTTATATTGGAGCAACATTTTTTTTTTTCGTGAAAACATTAATGCTTTTATAAAAACGTCGAAAAACTTCGTTAGCTGTGTCAACACAGAAAAAGAAGAAGCATGCACACCAACTTTATTTTTCAATAACTTCCATGTTTATCATTTTTTTAGAATTTTTAGAATACGTCTGCATAAGCATATTTATTTCATATCTATTTACATCAATAACGACAATACATAGCTTAATTATACGTTTTTAATAATTTTTTGGGGGCGGAAGTGGGCATGGCCACATTTTAAAACAAACTTTATTCTCTGAGATCTGTGGTTTCACATGGACGCACAGACGGACACGGACATTTTCGTATTCGAGAGCTCATAAAACCTGAACGAATGAAGTTAATGAAACAAACTTTTTTTCCTCGATTCCTTATTCAATTTAGAACAAATAGACGTAAATAGAAAAATGATATAAGAATTAATGTAAAAGTTATAAATGAAAAACCAAAACAAAAGACATGTACTCAGTTTTGCACCTTATATGAAAAAATTAGAGGAAATTCCATATTAATATTTGGTCCAAAGACAATTCTTGTCTTTATAACTTTTTATGTAATTTGGCATCTTTTCAAACCATTTCTCAATAATTCCATTTATAATTTGATTTCACGTCAGTTTCACACGCATCTAAGGACCGCCTACGTTGGATTAAACTGATTGATACCGCCCGAGATATATGATCATGATTGACCATAGGTTTTCAATCAGATTGAGGTCGGGACTTTGAGTTAATTACTCTATCAACATAAAATTTTGATTTTCCACCTATTTCTTCCAAATTTTCGCAGTGTACTTAGGATACCCGTCTTGTTCAAAAGTACATATTCCATCATTAAAGCCACACTTGTCCAAATTTTGTTGAAAATTAGCTTGGAAAATATTTAAAATAGTCTTCTTTACTTATAATTCCATCAATTTTGTGCAAAGGCTCAACTTGCCACGATGTAAAGTTATTATATGTCCTCCTCCATGCTATACGGCTTGGTCACATATTGTCTTTGAAGCTTGTTACTGGACCTACGCGAACAATACTACATCCTATGGTTAAACATGGATTCTTTTGACCAAATATCACATTTCCAATCTTATACTGTCTAATATTTGCGTGTCCATGCGAATTTCAATCGAACCTTAAAACCTTCCCAGGAGAGAGCTGGTTTATTTTTTCCGCAATTGCGGCATTTTCAGTTCTACCCAATGGTACCGAGTTCTCCGTTGAAATTTTTCACAAAATTGATTAAATTATAAAGGCAGAAGACTATTTTAAATATTTTTCAAGCCCATTTTCAATACTTTTTGGAACATTTTGGCTTTAATAAGGGAAAAATCACTTTTCATCAAGATGGACATCCTAAGTACACTGCGAAATATTCTTAAGAAACGGGTAGAAAACCAACATGTTATCTTGTTGCAGTGGAAAGCTAAAAGTCCCGACCTCAATCCGATTGAAAATCTGTGGTCAATCACGACCATATATCTTGGGCCGTATCAATCAGTCCAATGTAACGTAGGTGGTCCTTGGAGGCATGTGGAACTGAAGTGGAATCAACTTCTGAAAGGAATTGTTGGAAAATGGGTTGAAAAGATGCCAAAATATCTAAAAAATTATAAAGGCACGAATTGTCTTTGGACAACATTTTAATATGGAATTTCTTTAGATTTTTTCATATAAGGTGCAAAACTGAGTACATGTCATTTGTTTTGGTTTTTTGTTTCTTACTATTACATTGCTTTTTATATTATTTTACTATTTAAGTCTATTTGTTCCAAATTGAATAAAGAATCGATGATAAAAAAAGTTTGTTTGATTAACTTCATTCGTTCAGGTTTTATGAGCACTCGAGCACGAAAATGTTGAACGTGGAATCACTTTTGCTCCCCACTGTATATAGTATAGTAAATTTCGCCTTACCGAAGTTCGCTTCCTTTCTTGTTATTATTAATATTAATATCCGAAATTTGTGGAGTTGAAGGTGCGATCGTGAATTTTATCTTAGCTCGTTTAGAGGTGTGTTTAATGAATATAAAATATCTTAAGTATTTTAGAACTAAATATTGTACCCTAAGTACCTTAAAAACCCTATCACGACCCCCTTTTTGCACCCAAAAGTCGCCCGCAGTTCACAACTCTTTTACGAACGAATTATGTTAAGATTCTTCTCCTTATAATTACCATTATCACAGTATACCTCCCTAAGATCAAGGATCGATGGAAATTAACTCTTGATCCGACCCAAGATGTTATCTCCCAGGCTGTTTCTTGGACTTTCGTCCTTGCATGACCCTCAATATCAATACTAAGCCCACATAATTAGCGCCTTGGCCAATGCAAAATATCGTCTGATTATTCACACGCAACGAGAGGTCTGCCACCTCAACCCTCGGCTCCTGGTCCTCGGATAACCATCCCTCCCATTCTGGGTCGCGACCCAGTACCCACAGGACGGGGTGTACGTACATATTTGTGTTATTTGTTTTCATCTCTCGGCACATCGCGTGTCCCGCGTCTATTCCGACGACCTCGATTTCGATTCTGTTTGCCCGCATTTTTTAAACCTGCAAAGTCTAAAAGTATCGAATTGTTCCGGGATTTCGGTCTGTGTGTGAGACCGATTTATCTGTACTTTCCGCATGAAATTCGATGGGTTTCTTCTTCAATTCGCTTACGGGGGCTATGGGAAAATGTTTGAGCCTTTGTGAATTCTTGGGAAGCTGAAGTTTCTCGGACATTTGCTCACACCATGATTAATGCGGGTTTGGTGTTTGATCGCAATATAAGTTTTCATTTTTCTAAAAGAGTTTTTGAAATGACAGGCTTTTCATAAGTACTATTGATGTCTTCTTCTTATTCTAAAAAACTTTAAAACTATTTAAACAGGTTATTTTTTATACCCGGTACCCATAGGGTACAAGGGTATTATAAGTTTGTGCCAACCGAGAATGTATGTAACAGGCAGAAGGAGGCATCTCCGACCCCATAAGGTATATATATTCTTGATCAGTATCACCAGCCGAGTTGATTTAGCCATGTCCGTCTGTCCGTCTGTCCGTCCGTGTGAAACAACAGATCTCAGAGACTATAAGAGCTAGAGTTACCAAATTTGGTGACAACATTGGAATCTGTTGCACGCAGATCAAGTTTGTTTTAAAATTTGGCCACGCCCACTTCCGCCCTCAAAAATCATAAAAAACGTTAAATAAGCTATACTCGTTTTTTTCGGGTAAAAGTTAATATATACAAAAAATGAATAAAATAGAGCGGACGTTTCCTGAAAATTTCAGTAAAATCGGATGATAAACATGGGAGATATTAGCAATAAGGTTCGAATTTTAAAACCCCCCCTAAGGCGCTGCTGTTGCAAGCTGAAGCCGACAGGTGGCGCATTCGACCCTTGGACGTGCGATATAATGGCGCCAATGTATGTATGTACAATGTATGTATGTACAATTTTAATTTGCCTTTTAGT